>JBBPBK010000224.1:0-10000 GCA_039720395.1 Liquidambar formosana
AAATACGGCCTTGTCCCTCGATGATCGGTTGGTTGCGTGCAGCAAATCCAAGCGCATGCTAGTTCTCGTCCCTATCCGATTTCTCATGTCGCGTGGTGCCAGGCCTCAGCTCCGCTTGGTGTTTCCGAGTATTCGTTGGCCCTAAAGGTTTGGCGATGCGGGGTTCGTCGAGCAGTGCTGTTGCCGAGTGTACGTAGAGGCGCATAAGTGGTGGCTGGTTAGTGCGGGTCGGTAGGCTCCCTGCTGGTGCAGCAAACTGCTCGATCCCCGTACTCCTCTTCAGTTGCGGGTCAGGCAGCTCGTCCTGCTCTGTGTGCCATCGTGGTTCTTGTGTTGCGTACCCGTTGCGGAATCCTTCGCTGTCAGTGTCCCTATTCGTTTAGCATCGCCTTTGGTGGTGAGATAGGACCCCAAAGCAGTCCCCATGTTCCATGTGTGCTTCGCTCTCTCTGGCGTTGCTGGCATGGGCCGTGGGTGCTTGCTTGTTCTCTCGGATGCGGAAAATTCTATGGGCATGGGGTTTTATTCCCCTGCTTTGCCCAGATTGCGTTCGTTGCTCGACATGTACGACTGCCGCTCCCGTTCCGACCTTCCAACCCCGGTTGGCAAGGCTCGTGCAGCGCCGGCGTTGCACAGGAATGCTACCTGGTTGATCTTGCCAGTAGTCATATGCTTGTCTCAAAGATTAAGCCATGCATGTGTAAGTATGAACTAATTCAGACTATGAAACTGCGAATGGCTCATTAAATCAGTTATAGTTTGTTTGATGGTACCTGCTACACAGATAACCGTAGTAATTCTAGAGCTAATACATGCAACAAACCCCGACTTCTGGAAGGGATGCATTTATTAGATAAAAGGCCTGACGCGGGCTTTGCCCGTTGATCTGGTGATTCATGATAACTCGATGGATCGCACGGCCATCATGCTGGCGATGCATTATTCAAATTTCTGCCCTATCAACTTTCGATGGTAGGATAGTGGCCTACTGCTAGCCCCTTAGATTTTGGCTAGGCCAAGGGTTTGGCAATGTGGTGGCAGAGGGCAGCCACGCCAACCCAAGGCCAAGGCATGAGGGAAGCATGCCTTAGAAACCAAGTGTTGCAGTAAGTTTGTATGTTGGCTCGAAGTGGCCATGGTTAGCCAAGGCTGGCCAAGCCATGGCCTGGCAGCGTTCAAACAAGTGGCAGTGGCAGTTTGGTAAATATTGGGAAGGGATTTTTGGCCATAGGCCCTATGTATAAGAGTAGTTTAATAATAGGCCCAGAATAAGAAACACGTTAGTAAAAACCCCCTTTACCTCTTTTCAGTAAAAAATGCCCTCACTTAACAGTTTCCTCGAATTTACAAATGTTGCCATTATACTATTAACGCCGAAAAACATGGGATTCGAAGGGCACTATTCACGCCGGTTCATTTGCTAGAAAATCCAGTTCCAGGAAGACAAAGAGTCTCCGGATAGTAGAAGGAGAAAAATTAGGGTTTCATCCCCTTGTCGTGTGCCGATTTGCAGAGGTTCTAGGGTTTCGTTCTAACATCCACAACGGCGAAAAGGAGTGAGTTTACTCGAACATTCACAGTTTTTCGTTTCGATTTTTATGTTTGATTTTGTGAAGCAATAGTAAATCGTTGTCGTTTGCAGTTTTATTGTTCGATTTTAATGATTTTTTGATGTTTGATTTCGTTGTTACTTTAATCAACAGTATATCGGTACTCTGTTTTTTTTGTTCCATATTACTGTAATTTTCAGGCTACGCTTTCCGTTTCGTTTTCTCTGCGTGATTTTGGGGTTACAATAGTAAATCGTAATGGGATGGGGTTTGAGTGTGCGACTTTGTAGAATTTTTTATGTTATAATTTGTTAATTACAATCGGTTGTAACGTTATCCAACAGTATAACGTTACTATCTGAGTTTTTTGGTTCCCAATTGTTGTTTATTTCGTCTTTTGGATTTGATTTACTGTTTGAAGTTAATTGCTGGAACAGTATGTAAATTTTTTGGATTTGATTTACTGTTTGGATTTGATTTATTGTTTGAGGAATGCACAGAAAACTGTTTGATGTTTTGCTTTGTATAAATTCCCAAAAAATAGTATCAATCCCTAATTTTAGTAGCACAAACAGTAAATCGATACTATTATGTTGTTTAAGTTTCATTAGTTCACTTGTGTATTATGGTATTCATTTATTTAGTTGTCATGTGAAAATGTTTGATTGTGGATTTCATACGCAATAGTAGATTGGTACTATGAGGGATTTGTTTTTCACATTCCTTGAAATTTTTCATATATTGAATTCGATTCACCATTTGATGTTATATACAAAGTTAAGTCATGACTTTTTTCTTTACTTAGTAAATATTTGAATAATACATTGTATGAATAAATCCCAAAATTAGATATAACCAAATGTGTATTTTATTTCAAATATATACTACACACAGTAAACTGATACTGTGTTGATCTTGTTATTCAGGACACAACTTTGTTTTTGTATTTACCATGTTATATCTTTTCATTTTGCATGTTTCTTTGAGAAATAATATATTCCAACATTTTACCCTTGATATAGTATGGTGTTATTGTTATGAGTATTATACCATCTTACTGTCTAAAATACTCATTGCATATAGAATCAAGCTTATAAAGCGGGAGTTCAAAACAACCTTCAGTGAAAAAAGTACGCAGTGATGATGGTGGGGGAAGAAAGGAAACAAAACCAAATCAAATGCGATCAAACCTGATTGCAATTTCGAGGTTGTTGTCCAAACTGAAATTGCAGGACCAGCACATAAAAGAGCTGGAAAGAACCCCTTTTTGGGGTTTCTTCAAACCTTTCCTAAATGGGAAAGTAAAAGGCAAATGTGTAAAAAAATTTGATGATGATATAGTGAAGATAATAAAGACTTACTCAGCCGATAATAAGTCTTTTCGCATTAGTGAGAAGCTGCTCTAAATGAGGACAAGTGATATTGCTCTTATTTTTGGAATACATGCTGGTCATGAACATATACATTTGGGTGGTCAACACAAGCCTGATAAACAACTCCTTACAAGAATGTGTGAAGGAGTGAAGAGACTAAATCCACCTACAATCGAAAAATTGATTTCAAATTCATTGAAAAAAAAGAAGAAAGAAAACAATGAAGATGTTGCAAGACTTTTATGTTTGTATGCACTTGTCACGGTCTCTTTCCCCACGTCAGGCACACAATTGAGCTGGTCAAATGTGTCATACGTTAATGACCTTGATGAGATGAAAACATACAATTGGCCAACTGCTATAAGGAGTAATTTGGAATCCTCAATTGAGAAGTCACACAACAAACCACAAAATGTCACCGGATGTGTGATTGCGTTGTTGGTAAGTAATATAACCCAATCTTACATAAGAAGTTCATTATCTTATACATTGTTTTTAATGCGTAGAAAATTAATTGTTGTGAATACTTTTTGCAGTTTTGGTTATGCGAGCATAGCACAATACTAAAACCAACTAGGAAAAAAGCCATACCAAGGTTTATGAAATGGAACCTTGGCAAACTGACAAAGGTTTTGAAGGAAATTTCACTTGAGTCTCTTGAAAGCGAGAAGGTAATATGTTTTTATGGAAATATTGGAGTATATTGTTACTTTTGAAAATGAAAAGTATGTTGATACTACCAAGTATATTCTTACTTGGTATTCTTACTGTACATTATCTTTTTGATGTACAGTATTCTTACTTAATATTCTTACTGTACAGTATATTTTTACTTTTGGTAATTGAAATCACATAATATCTGTACACTATATTGTTACTGTTGGTAATGAAACTCATAATATGATAACTGCTGTGTACAGTGTAATGTACACTTGAGAATTGTACAGTATATTGATACTATTGGTAATGAAAATAAAAATATGATAACTGTTGTGTACAGTATAACTTACACTTGTTAACTGTACAGTATATTGTTACTGTTCGTAATGAAAATTAGAATTCTTTGCTGCTGTGTACAGTATAACTTACTCTTGTTAACTGTACAGTATGTTGTTACTGTTTGTAATGAAAATTAGAATTAGTTGATGCTGTGTACACTATAACTTACACTTGTTAACTGTACAGTATGTTATTGTTCGTATTGCATTTTATGATTAGATGCTGTTGTGTACTGTATAACTTACAATTGGTAATTGTATAGTATTTTCTTACTGTTGGTAATGAATATTCAGAATTTGATGTCTGCTGTGTTATGATATACTATTAATTTCATAATAAATTTACAGGTTAATGGTGGAGAATTGAAAATATCTAGAAGTGAGTCCATCATGTTTGGTGTAAAAGCCCAAGAGATGAATGAGAACCATGAACCTATTTATACAGACAGTGACAATGATGAAGGGGGCGAAGGAGACAACGATCAAGAAGAGGGCAGCACCAATGATGATGATGAGGAAAAAGTAGGTCATGATGACCAAGAGGACGAAGTGGAACAGCATGAATTTGACATGGCAATGGAAACCATTGGGAAACTAACTCATGCTCCTTTCTATCCACCAACTGGAGAAGAAGAACAGCACAATGAGCAAGATGACAAAGATTTTATAGTTGATCAACTCACAAAAAGAGTACACCAACTGGAGAAAGAAGGGGAGGTTAAAAGTGCAAAAATAGAAGATTTGAATCTGCAAATTTCAAAACTTGGAGCAAAACTAAAAGATGTTACTTCTGAGATGCATGATACCAAAGAAGAGTACAAAAATCTACAAGAAAAGTATTACGCTGTCTTGAAAGAGTTGCAAGAAAAAAATGTTGAAAACGAACGAACTGAAGATGATGATATATTGGAGTTTAATGTCCATAACATTACACAAGCACTGTCAAATCCTGATCCTGTTACAAAGCAAAGAAAAACAGGTGCTCGAGTCTCAAAAAAACAGCCTTCACCCTCATCTCTAGCCAAGCGTGTGAAGTTAAAGAAGGGGAGTTGGAAAGAGAATAAGAAACCTGACTACACATATGAGACAACCAAGAAGGTGAAAGGACAAAAAAAAACCAGCTGCTAAGAATGACAAGAAGGTGGCAAGTGAAAATACCAGTGAAGATACCATTGATGTTGACGATTTTGTAGACAAAATACCGTCACATGCTGATGGTATACAACTAAATTTCCCAACTCAAACTCCCGTATCAAAGCTGCTGACACCAGATGAGAGGAGTCTATTGAGGAAAATGTTCACAACCAAATTCTCCAAGTAAGAAAACATATTAATACACACATCACACATATCATTAAACTAACTTCCAACAGTATGTTGTTACTAATGGTTTTTTATTACATGCAGCGCCACAATTTGGCGATCTGATGATGGTCTAAATATTGTACAGTTGAAAGATATGAGACAGCTGTTGATAGTAGGGGACACTAGTGGTAATGTAAGTATATCAAAAAATTGAATTATGTGTAATATTTTTCCAAATCAACAGTAAAGTGTTACTATATACTGTTTAAAAAACACATCTTTGTAGAAAAGAAGTATGAGCAACTCTGTAATAGTTAAGTACTAATACAATTCCACACTTACCAGCTTATTGATGCATTTGCTGATAGTGTGATTCGACATGCAAAAAAGGACATCGCATTCTACATCTCGACAACCAACATGGTAATCAATGAATATATAATACGCAAAACAACATGCAATACAAATCCATTCCTTAAAAGTATTTTATGTTTACATTGCAGATATATTTTGAGAGTCCTGATGCTGCATTGCGAAAAAAATGGTTTGATGATAAAGTCATACAAGCAGCTGCAAGTAATGCGAAATACCACATTTACCCCATCATTGCAGCTGCTAGGGCTGGTGGAGTTGGAAACCATTGGACGTTGCTCATCAATGACACAACAAAAGGACTTTGGAGACACTATAACTCCATGCTCCCATGGGATAACATTCAGGACAACCACTATAACACAGCGAAAAGAGTGGTAAGAACATTCAAATCTACATCTAGTATGAAATACCTTTCTGAATTTAACAAATTATTGACACAATCAGTCCATGCCAGATGGAGTATGTCATCCAGCTGGGTGTCCACATCAAACAAGGTGATTAGGCAGATCTTGAGGTTGTAGCAGATTGCCCCCAACAAAACCAATACTCGTGAGTCATTCAAAATTTTACAAAGTTTGTACAAACCTTTTTTTTTCCTAAACAACAACAAATGAC
Organism: Liquidambar formosana; assembly: GCA_039720395.1. Lineage (NCBI taxonomy): Eukaryota > Viridiplantae > Streptophyta > Magnoliopsida > Saxifragales > Altingiaceae > Liquidambar > Liquidambar formosana. The sequence goes on from JBBPBK010000224.1 coordinate 6,217, forward strand.
TTACAAAATGATATAAAATATGAATTTATGCAGCCTAGATTGTGGTATCATAGTATGCAATATCATTTTGGAAGTGGCATTTGGAAATCCCATATCAAAAACTATGAGCACATATGAGGTCCAAAGTATGAGAAGGGACATCGTACAAGAACTCATTTTTGATGGTCCGCGATCATGGAAGCCAACATGGCCAAGCAAACAACAACTCCAAATCCAAGTGCAGCAATCTCAGTCGAACCACTGTCAGTTGCATATCCAAAAAGAAAAAAGAGCAGCAAACAAGGCAAAGGAGTGGACAAAAAATAGTTGTAAACACAGGACATATTTTTTACCATATTGTACAGAGGACGTGTTTTTTTTTAGATTGTAAACAAAGGACATATTTCTATTGCATTGTACACAAGACATATTTCTTTTGCATTGTACACAGGAGATATTCGTTGCGTGATGTGTTGTTATGATGTTTTGTTTTTTCAAACTCAACAGCACCAGTTTACTGTCACATAACGAATTGTATTCAACAACTAATACAAATTCAATTAGCATGCTGCATTAAATAAGATGTTCTTTCCAATATTACACGAGTTTTGAGATATCCATTATGGACTTTTTGTGCGTAATTACTTTTTTCAAACTCCACAGTATCAGTTTACTATTGGATATGGATTATTATTTGATAGCAAATCTAGTGTGACTTAACATTCAACAACGTTTGCATGTTTCTCCAACTGTAACAGCTTACTTCTGACAGTTAATTTTTTTAAAAACACACCCCTCTGATGGTATTATTTTACTGACATATAATGTTACCACCTCTAACAGTAACGATTTACTATACATCGCAAAAAAACTAAATTTACTCAATCACAACAACACAAACATACAAACAAGTATACAAACAAAATAAAAGGTCATTTCATTAACATGAAGTGGAAAAAATTGACAACCAATTTCAACGGCTATTAATGTATACCAAAAAATCGTCTAACTTCCAACAATTTATTTATACTCAAACATAAGAAAATATCCATAATTGCATACTATATTGGTTCTTGGCATGTCTTCTTGTTATGGGTTCCAAGCCGTCCACACCTGCGATATTTTATTTGTCTAATTTTCTCTCCTCTAGAAGGTATCCTTCTATTCTTGGGCCTCCCTATTTGTCGTCTCGTGTTGGGGGGAAGTACAATAGCACAATTTTCCTCACTAACAGGTGCTTTTAGAGCCGTAGATATGGGCTGAATGGCCTCCGAATATGATGCTTGAAAATAAGAAGTGTAAAAATACTCCTCCACATATTCATTAATGTCACCACCACTAGCCTGTATCGCTGCAGCAGCATGCGAACACGGGAAGCCATTCAACTGCCACTGACAATATGTACACGTCCTAGCCCCTATGTCAACAGTAACAGAAGGGTGTGAATGAACCTGAAAAACACGATCCCTTGACATGCTCACCCTCCATGTCCTACCCTTATCCAACTCTTCACCCAATCTCACATCCATCTTCGGGCATAAAACAGTGTTCCACGCACTTGCTTTCAACCTTCTTGTGCACATTTGCCCCATGATTTGCGACCTAATCATATCAACCATGTTCGTAATAGGTAGAAAACGAGCTTCCTTTATCCAAGCATTAAACAACTCAGCTACATTTGAGCACATCTCACCGTACCGCTGACCTTGAATATACGCATTGGCCCAACATTGAAAAAGACAATCATTAAGAAAGTACTCCACTTGTTCCTTGCCTTCTAACAACAAATTGGATAGCTTATCTTGGAACTTATACTCAGTTGGGGCATATGCACATTCACGAAACAAGTGAACTATGCATTCTTTGTATGACTGGTGACCCCTGACCTTATCTCTCAAATTCATCTTCAAATGATGTAGGCAATAAGCATGGTATGCTGTTGGAAAAACTTTTGGCATTGCCGATTTCAAACCATTGTTTCTATCAGAGATAAATATGATTTGCCTATCATCACCAACAATCTCCAGCAAATTCTCAAAGAACCACCTCCAATTATCCTCCGTCTCGGAATCAACAACAGCAAACGCCAAGGGAAATAACCCTACCAAAATAAGAAAATAACACCCACTTTTTACTACTTATTAAATACAAAACACAATAATATGTCGTTACACAGTAACAACATACTATTGCTTGTCAAACAGTAACAACACATTGTTATTGTACAAACACTAAAAAAACACAGCACAAACAGTGAAATTGTAAAACACACCTTGGTTGCCATCTTTTGCTGTAGCAGCTAACAACTGGCCTTTGTACTTACTTTTCAAAAAAGTGCCATCAACAAACAGCATGAGCCGACAATATTTGAAGCCATGTATACACGCATAAAAAGAGGCAAAAAACCTCTTAAACCGTTGACTATCTTCATCTATGTCAAGAACAAGCTTGCTGCCCGGATTTGTCCTCAACGATTCCTCAATAAACCAACGTAGTTGGTCAAACGACTCAGAGTTATCACTATATAAACTTGTTCGTGCTTTCTCAACCCCCATCAACGCATTGCTGTATGAAATATCTAACCCATATTTCCTTTTGAAATCACAACGAATTTCAATAAGGCTAATGAGAGGCTTGTCACGCACAACATCAACCATTTCAGATGAGACAGTATCAGAACCCATTCTTTTATGCTTAGTTGTTCGTACAGCTGCCCCACGTATGTGCAGGTTATTCAATTCACGAATGTAAAACCAACCATTTGCACGCTCTATCCTTGCATGAACTCGCCACATGCAGCCCCTTTGCTCCTTCAACTTACACTCCGCCATTACTCTATCTGGCTCATTCCTCACAAGATCATAATTGAACCCAACTTCAACTGAATATTTGCGCAACGAGTTGCAAAAACCTTTAACACCATCTTTAACACTGCCCAACACACTTAATCCAATTCGCCCAGCCAGCGCTAAGGAGCACCGTATCTTTATGAGAACAATAAGACGGCAACAAATCTTCATCAAACTCTGAAAATTCACCTCGTGCAACATCTACCAACGCCTTGCTACTATTGTCATTCACCTCGATATTGAATTGCAAATGTCATAATGACCACCAACACATAACATGTTCTTAAAGTCATCATCATTGTCTAACATTATCTTCGAATGACTAGGAAGCGAATAAAACAGCCCAATCTTCCCCAACCTCAAATTCCTCTACTTCGCTACAACAAAACGTTGTACATCGTCAAATGAAGTGTATGCATCTATGCGCACAACAGCCGTGCTCCTACCAAAACTACACATCAGACAAATGTTATCGTCCATTGCCACCCGAACTACTGCAACAACCTGGAAATACAAATCATACAGTAACTCGTTACTATTTAAATGGGAAACAACACACAACCAATATATATCAAACACATACACCAGCATCTGTCCCATTCTGCAAATAGTAACGTGTTACTACCCCATAACGCAATAGCAAAATATTACTATTCACTATGCAAAATAAATCCATACTAAGTGGTAACAAATAACATAATAATGACAACATATCAAAAATGTTAAAAATTCGATTCCTCTCATCCAAATAACCCGCAAAATGCATGCAACTCATTAAAAAACTTGATCTACTCGTCTGCTTGCCTAAAAAATAAACACGCACCACACTTTCACATACAAATATTAACCCCGATTTCTGTACTTATGAATGATAAACCCAGCAAAAATCTTGAAACAATATAAAAATTATATAAAAACCTGATTCGTTATGATACACTACTATACAAACTTACCTA